>JAVSCE010020469.1:0-32921 GCA_032199065.1 Smutsia gigantea
AATCCCTCTATGTTCCTAGACTGCCTCACCAAAGCTCTTTTACGATATACCAACCTAGACCTGAGACCCCAGATGGGAGACAATTATTAATGACCTACTTCTTCACCCAGAGTTTCCCTGACATTAAGGCTAAACTTAGATGTCTAGAGAAGGGACCCTTAACTCCTCAGGCAGAAGTCCTGGCAGTGGCCTTCAAAGTATATAAGGAAAGAGATGAAAAGGCCCATAAGAATATCAAATGCTGGCTAAGGCCTTTCAACCTACACCAACCACTGGTGCTCGGGTATCCTCACTTCCTAAGAAGCAGCCAGGAGGACCTCCTGGTCCGTGCTTCAAATGTGGTCAAAGGGGTCGTTGGGCTAGAGCCTGCCCAAATCCCCAGAAGCTCGCCGGTCCATGCCCTAAGTGCCATCAGGAGGGACACTGGGCTGTTGACTGTCCTCCCACACCAAGAGGTGCCAGGCCATCCAGCTCTAACACTCCACACATAGACCTTCTGGGTCTGGCAACTGATGATTGAGGGGGCCTGGGACTCCTCCACCCGACCACTACCATCAATGTACAGGAGCCCAGGGTAACCACTGTGGTAGCGGGTAGGCCCATCTCTTTCCTTTTGGACACCGGGGCCACCTTCTCAGTCCTGAAGGAGTTTTGGGGACCTACCTCCCTCTCACAGTCCTCTATAGTCAGGGTAGAGGGGACACCTTATCAACCTTTACAAACTCCCATGCTTCATTGCATTTTTAGAGGCATTGCCCTCTCTCACTCCTTTTTGGTGATTCCCACTGCCCCATCCCCCTTGTGGGAAGAGACCTATTACACAAGGTTGGAGCTTCCATTACTTTGGCTCCCGGACTGCGCCTCAACCCCGACTCGCCTTCAATCCCACTTTTACTCACCCTCCAACCCGCTGCAAACCCACCTCCCTCTCCTTTTCCTCTGCCACCCCATCTGGTCAACCCTGTAGTCTGGGATACCCTCACCCCCTCTATCGCCACCTGCCCCCCAGTAATTACCAGACTTAAAGACCCGCCTCTTTTCCCTCTCAACCTCAGTACCCAGTGCCCTTCAAGAGTTTCCTGGGCCTGCAGCCAATTATCCAGGAACTTCTATACAACTGGCTTCTATGACCAGCCAGTTCCCCTTCCAATACTCCTATACTGGCAGTTAAAAAGCCTAATGGTTCCTACAGGCTTGTCCAGGACCTAAGAGTAATTAATGCAGCCGTTGTTTCCATCCATCCTGTAGTCCCTAACCCCTATACTTTATTGTCCATCATTCCTGCTTCCACCACTCACTTTTCTGTCCTTGACCTCAAAGATGCATTCTTCACAATCGCCCTCCATCCCGACGCTCAAGATCTATTTGCTTTCACCTGGACCAATCCTGCCACCCAGACTTCTACTCAGTTGACCTGAACAGTCCTTCCCCAAGGCTTTAGAGGTAGTCCCCACCTTTTTGGACAAGCTCTGGCACAAGACCTCAAATCCCTTACTCTCTCGATCTCCACCCTCCTTCAATATGTAGATGATCTTCTCCTGTGCAGTCCCTTCCTACAAACCTCTCAACAGGGTACTATTCTCCTTTTAAACTTTCTCTCAGAACACAGCTATTGGGTTTCACCCTCCAAAATTCAGCTGTCCGCAGCTCAGGTCACTTACCTCGGAGTTCAGCTCTCCCCAGGCTACAAGGCCATTACCATAGAAAGGAAAAAACTTCTCCAAACCATGTCCATTCCAAACAACAAAGATGAAATTCTCTTTTCTGGGTCTTGCTGGCTTCCTTCATTCATGGATCCCCAACTTTTCACTCCTGGCTGCCCCCCTATATGAAGCATCCCAAGGACCTCTCACTGAGCCCCTCCTGACGCCCTTAGCAAGCCCTTCTATAAACTCCAGCTAGCCCAAAACGCCTCGTGGTCTGTCCCTAGTCAACTACGGCAAATCTTCCTCCCATTTGCTACTCCCCTTCTCCTAATCCTTCTGATCCTGCTCATAGCCCTGTGTCTTATACATTGCATTCAAAAAGCACTCCACTCCCAAATGCAAAAAATTTCTAACCAGACCTTTAATCAGCTTATATTACAGGATTACCAACCCCTCTCCAAAGACGATGATCCTTATTAAACCTGGAACACGCCATCGCCACTTCAGACCAAGGGCTCATCCGAGGACCACCCCCATCAATACAAAAATGAACTTCATTGCCCCTAATCAGCAGGAACCAGTTACTGAAGACTGACCTTCACCCCTTCCCCAAGTCCTCTACAACTTATAAAACAGAAAAGGGAGAAATGTAAGAATATAGTACTTTATCCTCCATTTACCCCATGGTTCCAAGCACATGGGCCTGTGAAAATCATGTCTGGACTTGCCTCACCTTATCTCTAAACATTTCGCCCACCCCTTAAGATCCAGTCACCAACCAGATGGTTGCCCCACCCCTTAAAATCCAATCACCAAGTCCCCATAGTAGAACACACCCTACTCCTTAAAAACGCACTTCCTCACCCACAAGCTGCTGCTCTCTGCTCAGAGGCAGCCATTCTCTCTTTCAACTAGTAAAATTTGTTGCTTGGCCCCGTGTCTCCTGAGTCATGCTGGGGTAAGGAGGGTCGTGGCGAGATACCCTTTAGTCCCTACTCTTGATGACCCCATGGCCAGGTCGGGAGGCATAAAGGGGAGGGTAAACCGATGTTTATACCATGCTTAGAGATGAGAGAGGGGCATAAAACATACAAGAATGCTGGATTTGATACTGATCACTTGTGTTACCAATATTTAGAGAAGAAAAACTATTCAGTGCTGGGGTTGTCAGCAAAGATTCATGGCGCAAGTACAGTAGTATACACATGAGGAACATGCTTTGGCTCCTCCTTGACACCTCTACTTCTCTGTCTTCTCTTTTCCTAATTTTTTTTTTCCTGGTTTCAACATTGTAATCTTATTACAGAAAATCTGAAGTCATAAAAGAACTTAGAGATTATCTAGTTACAGATAAGGAAACAAAACCAGAGAAGTTAGGTGTGTGATCATAACTGATTTCAGTAGGCACATACTGCTTAAAGGATCAAGTCCTTGCATGCCACATCAAGCCCTCTGGGATTGGCCTGTGTGGGTAAAATTGTAATATTTCCAGAATATCTCGCCTGGCTTTAGTGCAGCCTCAGGGGTGGAGAGAAATATGGCTTTAGTGCATCTGCATATCAATAGGCGTTCCTCAGGGGTGGACAAAAGTTCATCTCCATATCAGTGGGTAATTACCTGGGCAATGGATGGCTTATCTGAACCCGAGTGTTTAAGAGGAGGGCTGGTATTATGTCCGGATTTCAGTATCCTCAGAGACCAGAGACCACCAGGGAGACCGAGTCATGTATGCAAGAGCAAAGGGCGTTTATTACGGGCTTAAGCTCGGACTCCCAGCATTTCCACCTAGGTAGTGGAGGTGAGCTGAGAGCCCCGGACAAAGGCGGGCAGGATTTTTATGGGCGTTGGGAAGGGGGGGTTACAGGAAACTGGGACATAGACACAGCAAGCCAATCATAGTTACACAACATTACTGATGACAATTCCAACCATACGTATCATTTGGAGCATCCTTTACTTTTGGCGGGATCCAATCACAATATTTAAGGTATCTTTGAAATTAACTAATTACAGAGCGAACTTAGGGTCTTGTCTGATGACTAACAGGTTACCTTTTTGCTTTTTGCAACAGGGTCTTACCTGTGTGTCCTTCCTGCAGACCCCATCCTCAGGAATGTAGGGAGGCTTTCGGCTTCTCCTGATTGGATGGCAGGAGGGTGGTTACATGCTTTGGGCAATATGTAACTACCTGATAGTTTCGGGGAAACTGAAACTTAGGCCTTCTAGTTTCTGAGGCTCCTTGAAGCCTGTCATGGCGTTAGTTTGGTTCTTTCACTGGTTGGCTTCTTCTGGGGCAGGAGAGAGAAATCGCTCTGGACTGCAGTTTTGTAAGCAATAAATGGGTTTTAAACTTTATTTCTCCCTTTGACTGATTTCAGTTTTAGAGGTATTTTGCCCCAGGATTTCCTCTCCCGGGACTTACAACCTGCCCACCTTCCCAGTCTCCTGTGTGCCTGTTGTCTCTCTTCCTGGAAAGCTCTCCTCTCCCTTGACTGGGGGAAACCTATTCCTTCAAGACAGCTCAAGTGCCCCTAGAATGCCCTTCTTTTGTGCTTCAACTGTACTTTATAATATTTTGTCACCTTCATTTGTTTATATATTTTTGTTTTTCCCACAATAATGTAAGCTCTCTTGGGACAATTCTTATACATCTCTAGTAGTTTACAGTGTCTGACACAGATTAGGTGCTTAAAACATACTTATTTTGAGCTTTGTGTGCATTTTCCTGGAGTAATGTAACTCTTATCTTGCTCTCAAGTTGTAACACTGTCTTACAAATGAGTTTCAGCCCCAGGCAAGTTCGCTATAGATTCACTGTGACCAAAGAAATTTACAGCAAAGGGTTCTTGGGGTGAAAAGGTTATATCCAACTTTATTTCCAGGTGGCAGGTCAGTCACTAAAATCCCGTTCACTCAGAGCGAGTCTGTGTTATCACTGCTGCTTCGGATGCAGCAAGCCGGTCTCTACCTCTGGGCTTCTCTACACAGCCGTCCCGCACAGACGTCCTCTGAGAATCTCTGCACAGCCGTCCCGCACAGCCGTCCTCTGGGCCTCTGTCCTAGGCGCTGCCACCACTCCAGCCTCTGCTCCTCTCTCCTCCAGCCTTGCAGCCCTGCTACCCAGTCTCTGGCCAAGCACTGGGTGGAACTCTTTATATTAACAAAATAATGGCTTATTGCATAAAGGTGTGGAAGCGGTAGCATAGCAACAGGCCAGTTACATTCAAGTTCAATGAGGATCCTGGCCATTGGAACCCCACTTTATCCACAAACACCTATCTAGAAATTATGATAGAACTCTGACTGGGTCATTGGAATCTTGAAATAAAAGTAATTACCTATTCGAAAACTGCACATAACTTGGGGGGAAAAATCCTGGGGCAAAATACCTTTGAAACCAAAATCAGTCAAAGGGAGAAATAAAGTTTAAGAAACCCATTTATTTCTTAAAAGCAGTCAACCTGTCTCTCTCTTGACCAGGCTGCAGCAGAAGAGAGCTCCACCCAATCTCTCAGGTCCAGATAAACCCTTGCATTCCCTTGTAATTAACTATTGATATGGAGATGAACAACCTCTCTCCACTCCTTGGAGACATATATTGATTTGAAGATGCACTAAAGCCAGGTGAGAGATTCTGGAAATATTTGCAATTTTACCCACACTGCAACACCAAAACTCTGCCTCCCCTTTAAGTCTTTCTGAACTTCCTAAAATTTGCTCTACTGTTTTGTTGTTTCCTTTCAGTTTTTCTCCTATGCATAGGCAGTGCTCCTGGAGAGAGTCACAGCTTTTGGGGACTACAATTTCAAAAGTGCTGAAACAAAACTGATTATAAAAAGAAATGGCCTCTGCAAGGGAAGGTGAATAGTGGGGAATCAGGTAGGTAATTGTTTTCTTTGTCTTGCAAAGAGAGGAAAAAGTACTTATGGTTAGGCAGATGCAAATCCCTCCCTCTAAGTTCTTATGAGTTAGTACCTTCCTAGTCAGTTGTGAGCAGAAGTGGTTCAGACATTTGAGGCCTGGGGAATAAATTCAGGTTTCTACCCCAAACTCTTATATCATTTTAAGTCATTTGGAATTATGTCTGCTTTAGACTGATTGTTAACACCCTCCTCTCTTTCATATGTTGAAGCCTAATCCCCAATGTGATAGTATTTGGAGGGGGGGTTGTGGGGAGATGATTATGTCGTGAGATTGGAGCCCTTGGGAATTGGATTGGTGCCCTTATAAAAGGGACCCCAGAGAGCCTCCTCCATACTTCCCTCATGTGAGGACGCAGTGAAAAGACCACTGTCTGTGAACCAGCAAGTGGGCTCTCACCAGACATCAAATCTGCCAGCTCCTTGAGATTTCCAGCCTCCAGAACTGTGAAAGATAAATTTCTATTGTTCATAAGCCACCATGTCTGGTATTCTGTTATAGCAGTTTAAGCAGATGAAGACAGGGTCTAAAAGATATCATCCAAACACTACTAGTATCTTAGTTCTTAATAATGGGATGTGTGTATAATTAAAGGCAGAGCAATATTTTTATGTGTCACTTCAACATCTCCTTACAAATGAGGAAACTGAGGCTCAAGGAACTGTAAAAAAAAAAAACCCTGTCCTGAAAAGCTTTGAGTCTTCTGATTTCCAGTGCCACTAAATTGTCTTAACTCCTGTGGTTGGCAAATTTTGTCTAAGCACATTTCTTCACTACTTTCTAGAAATTATGATAGGACTCTGATTGGGTCATTGGAATCTTGAAATAAAAGTAATTACCTATTCCAAATTTATCTCATCTAAATTAAATGGTACCAAAGACAAGGATTTTAGATGAAATATGGACCAGTTATCAGCTGGCAATGCCCAAGCTCTTTTTATAGTTTTTACAAGTGACTTTCCCCACTGAGTCTTTCCTTGGGGTGTGGCTGTCACTAGGTTGTATGTGGCCTTTACTGCTGACACAGGCAAATATTCAGAAGAGATGGAGAGGAGACTATGGAGACTAGAAGATTCCAAACTATTTCGCTCTGTTTTTAATTTTATTTTAAATAATTTTAATAGTATATATAATTTCCTTGTAACTTTATAAGGGAGATTTTACTTTTATCCAGCAAAAGTACTGGGAGGATCAATAACCTAAATATGAGCTAAACCTCTAAAACTCTTAAATGAAAATACAGGGATTAGTCTTTATGACCTTTGATTAGACAATAGATTCTTAAGTATAACACCAAAAGTATAAGCAAAAAAGACAAAAAACCAGATAAATTGGACTTCATTTAAAAGAAATTTCATGCATCAAAAGACAGTCAAGAAGGTGAAATGACAACCAACAGTGTAGGAGAAATATTTGCAAGTTATACACATGATGAGTAAAATGTCAAGAATGTATAAAGAACTCCTAAACTAATAAACAAAAAAGACAAAAACTTAATTTAAAAATGAGCAAAGGACTTGAACAGACATTTCTACAAAGATTTACATATGTCCAATAAGCACCTGAAAATGAGGTAGGGCAGGGCCATGGGACAAGCATCGTGATTAACTTTTCCTGCCTGTAGAAAAATGCCAAGACATAAATAGTACAGTAAGAACAGGAGGGACTCCATCTTAAGGCTAAGATTCTCTTTTAAAAACCTCCTTAGTTAGGAGGTAAGATTCTTGACATATTCTTTGGTTATAGCCAACAACCTATCTTAAGGCAGGGAAGCAGTTCTCACTGACATGTTCCCAGTGCTGGAGGGAAACCACTATCTCAGAGAAGAACAGGATCAATGATTTGCTTGTGTTAAGTTTATCTTACAGAATTATCTGGAGGACTGACTGTGGATGGTGACATAATGGCTCTCACAGGAGAGAGACATCATGAGACTGCATGTCAACCCTCCACCCTCCATCCCCTGCCACCCTTTGCCCCATTCTTGAAAGCATTAAAAGACAGAACCCTAAGCCCTTAAGTGCACCTCCTTTCTGAGGTTGCCTGCATTCCCCTTTCTTCAAGTGTGTACTTTTAAAATAAAGCCTTCTCACTGTTAAACATATTGCATCTTGTCTCTGCGCTCTTCCAGTGGTGTCTTTGTTACTTTGCTACTTCATTCTATTTTCTAGACTTAAGCATAAGTCCTCTCTGTCTCTGTCTTACTTCAGATAAGTAGGGAGGGGCTACTGAGAGCTCTGATTTGGGCTTGCAAGTTCCGGTCACTTGAATGACCCAGACAGGACTGCAGCTGTACAATCATACTCTTTAGTAGCCTGCCTGAATATTTCCTTTCTTTGCCTTTGAGACGTTCTCAGAACATAATCTCACTCCATCCAGGGCTCTGTGGCTCTCCCAAATCCTGGGGTTGTAGGGATTTAGTTCCCACACCATGCAGATCCAAGTAAACACTGGATGCCAAATGACCCAAACTTTAGGAGTTGGCAAGGTACTGCCCTATGCTGAGCAGGAGTTCAATGAACTTCTCTTTCTCCTCTGTGTTCTTGCTCTCTGCTGCCTGTTCGTTTGTTGCCATTCACTACTACTGTTGCTTTAATGAATTCCTTCCTTACACTCATCAGACCTGTTTGAGAATTCTTTCTCATTCAGAGTCAAGAACCCTCTCCCATCCAAGTTGAAGTTTCATCTAGTGCACAGGGAGAGACCTCCCTAGATGCAGTTGCCTGGCAACAAAAAGATGCTCAACTTCACTAATTATTAGGGAAATGCAAACCAAAACCACAATAAGATACCACTTAATACCTACTAGGATGGCTATTTAAAAAAAAAAGGAGAATAATAAATGTTGACAAGGATGTGGTATATTAGAACCCTCATGCATTGTTGGTGGGAAGAAAAAAAATGGTGTAGTCATTGTGAAAAACAGTTTGGCCACTCCTCACAAAGCTAAATATAGAATTATCATATAACCCAACAATTTCACTCCAAGGTATATACCCAGAAGAATTGAAAACAGGGACTCAAGCAAATACTTGTACACCAATGTTCATTGCAGCCCTATTCATGATAGTCAAAAGGTGGGAACAACCCAAATATTCATTAACAGATGAATGGATAAAAAAAATGTGGTATTTCACATACAATGCAATATTATTTAACCATAAGGAGGAATGAAGTTCTGATACATGCTACAACACAGATGAACCTTGACGATATTAAGCTAAGTGAAATAAGCCAGACACAAAAGGATAAATATTATATGATTCCACTTCTACAAATTACCTAGAGTAGTCAAATTCATAGGCAGAATGTTGAACAGAGTTTACCTACCGGAGGCTGGGGGGCGTGGGGAGGGAAAGTTATTGTTTAATGGTTACAGTTTAAGAATGTCTGTTTGGGATGATGAAGAAGTTTTGGAACTAGATAGCCATGATGGTTACACAGCATTGTGAATGTAATTGATGCCACTAAATTGTTCACTCAGCAGTGGCTAAAGTGGCAAATTTTGTTATATATCTTTTGCCACAATAAATTTTCTTTAAAAAAAATCCTAGATTAATTGTGAGATGGTCTCCTTCCCCATTCTGTTTGCTGCCCCTGATGTAACTCATTCTTAATTCCTTTTCAAGTTTTTAGTCTTTCTGCTGTTTTAAAGTCCCTATTACTATTTTATCTAGAAATTCTCCTTTTCAGAGCATATGTAGAGTGCTCAGCATGCTAGGCATGTTTTACATGCTGTCCCTGAAGCTGTAAGCAGAATGATCATTTCTTTCTGTTATGTCAGACTTCTTAAGAATAAAAGTGTGTCGATGGCCATATAATTTTTATTTATTTACTTATTGTTTAAAAGTTAATTTTTTTATTGAAATATAGTTGATATAATATTAGAACAGTTTCAGGTGTACCACATAGTGATTTGACATTTATATATATTATAAAGTGCTCACCATAATAAGTGGTTACCATCTGTCACCATACCAAGTTATAATATTATTGACTATATTCCCCATGCTGTACCTTTGATCCCTATGAGGGTCATAAAATTTTAGGGCTGTTATTGAATGCTTCCCCTCTCTCCCACATTGACATCTTAACATAAATGAAAGTTTAAAGAAGATACAGAAAAATGGGTAGAGCAAGTTTATGTCTTATTACTCAGATAAAACTTTACTGATGCAAATTCAGCTTTGCTAGTATTGCCAAATTGCTCTCCAAAATAGCCATACCAATTTATACTTCCACCAAAAGATATAAGAACTCTTGGGTTACACATCTTTGCCAACATTTTATATCGACAGCATTTCTGTGGTGAGGGCAGAATGAAGGAGAGGATTGCATTTTGTGTATGTTGTATTATTTATTCTTTTAAACTTGAATTAAAGTATGACACACACACACAAAAGTGTTCATATCAGATATATATATCTCAGCAAATGTCACATAGCATGCCCAGACTACCATCACTTAAGCTAAGAGTTCAGTTTTTGCCAATATGGGGCAAACAAATGGTATCTCATAGTGGTTTTAATATGTTTTTCAAATTTCTAATAAGGTTCAACATCCAATTTTACATTCAGATTTAATGTTTTGTGAATAACAGCAGCTAACACTTTTTGAATGCTTCCTATGTGCCAGATACTCTTCTAGGTGCTTTACTTGTATCAGCTCACTTAATCCTCATGGCGGTCCTTTATAGTATACTATTATTATCTCCACATTACAGATGCATAAACTGTAGTCACATGGCTAGTCACTTCTCAAAGTCACATGATCAGTCAGTGGTGAAGACAGAATTTGAATCCAGGCAGTCTGGCTCAGCATTTGTGCTTTCAGTCACTATGCAGTTAATGTACGACTTCTTGTAATAATTTCTATTACTGCACAACACATTTCTCCTAAACTTAGCAGTTTAAAACAGCAAAAATTTGTTTTCTAATTTCTGAGCATTAGAAATCTAGGAGTGGCTTAGTTAAGGTATTCTGTGTCAGAATCTCTCATGACATCTCAAGATGTCAGCTGGGACATTGGTCATCTGAATACTTGATTGGGTCTGTGAAAGCTACTCCTAAGATGGGTCACTCATATTGCTATTGGCTGGAGGCCTCTGTTCTTTGACATGAGATCTCAGTGCCCTGCCACTTGGCCATTTCATAGAGATGTTGAGTGTCCTCCCTCACAGGGCTACAGTCAGTGTTTTCCAGAGCAAGTCATCCAAGAGAAAGAGAAAGTCATGATGCCTTTCATGACTTACTCATAAAAATAATCAAACACTATTATTTCCATCTTATTCTATTTGTGGGACTTGATTTACCAAACCCAGCTCACATGCAAAGAGAGGGTAATTAGCTCTACTTTTTAAAAGGAGTATGGACAGAATTTGTGGACATATTTTAAATCACTACATATATTCTTGTGTTTTTTTGTTTCTTTGTCTTTACTTTCTTTTGTGTGATTCTTTATATATTCAAGATATACATTCTTTGTTGTGTATATTCATTGCAGATATTTTCCCCCAGTCTGTGGTGATCTTGTAGGGATTATGTTTGGAATTGCAATGAATTTACAGATTACTTTGAGGGAAACTGACATTCTTAAGATACTGAGTCTTCTATTCTTGATGATAATATAGCCATTTATTTAAGTCTATAATGCATCTTGTAACTTTTTAATGATTTTCTTAATAAAGAAATCATTATTAAGAATGATTATATATATTTTATAAAATTTATTTTGTAAAATTTACTCTTAATTATTCTTAAATGTTATTTTCCTAATTATCTTGTTGCTAGAGTGTAAGAATATAACAGATTTTTGAACACTGAGTTTATATTTATCTGCTTTTGCTGAGCTCTCTTATTATATTTTTGTTTTATTAAATTTTGAATTTTCTAGATAGATTGACTATAAACACTGACAGTTTAGTTTCTTCCTTTCTAATCCTTGTGGTTTTTCTTTTTCTTGTCCTACTCTGTTGTCTAGGACCTCCAATATTGTATATATTCATTCCCAAGATAAATCGTTCTCTTAAGTATTTGCTAAAGAGAAATCCTTGCTGGTGTATATAAAAACTATACAAGAATTTTATAGTAGCCTTTATTTCTAGTCAATAAAAAAACAAACCAAAGAAGCAAAACCAACCAAACAAACAAACAAAAAAAACAAAATAAGGTGAAAGCCAATGCAAAAAACAAAAATCCAGAAATGGCAATAATATCCATTAACAAGAGAATGAATGAATAAATTGTGATATAGTTGTTCAATGAAATATTAAACAGCAGTAGAATGAATAGGACTAATATGTATCAACATAGATAAATCTCAAAAATTCAATGGGAGAGAAGAATGTAAATTGCTAATAAATACATACAGTATAATAATGACAATATGTTAAAAATATGAAATTATAGTAAACATTGTATACTATATATACATGAATTGAAAGGATAAGCACCAACTGAGCTGGTGTGTACTAAGGGAAGGGAATGTTATTGGGGGCTTTGGGTTTATTTGTGTTGTATTTCTTGTGGATGGTGGTACATGAGTCTTGGTCACATTATTCTTATACTTTTTTCTAAGAAAATCACATGAGGAAAACAAAAAAGAAAAAAGAGCTTCATAAATTGTAAAGTGCTATGTAAGCATAAGTAGTTGTCAAAGTGTGAAGATTAATTGCCTGGGCTCTGCAGTGAGACTTTTAGGGTTCAAATTCTGGTGTTCCTTATATAACCTTGGCCAAGTTCTGTAACTTTTCCATGCCTTGGTTTCCTCATTGATAAAGTGAAAATTAATAACTTTTCTTATCTTATAGGACAATTGAGATCACAAACAAGGCATAACACCTATGAATCACTTAGCCTAGTCTTAGCATTGAATAACTACCGATTAAACAACCTCCATGCTTGAGTCCAACACACAGCTCTGTGACATTTAAAGCAGGAGGCCACAATCTGCCATGCTCTGGTGATGTAGGAATGCTCTTGGAGTTGAATGCCAGCCCCTGAATTTTATTGGTGTGCAGACGTGAAATTGTTAACATGGTACATGCTATACTTCAGACATGAAGGCCAATTCAAGTCTATCTGGGCATCCTATGCTTTCATTTACTAAATCTGGCAACCCAGCACTTGAGGGAAGTGCATGAAAGAGAATGATGTCTTCGGGAAGTATCCGTTCAATATGGCTGTAGCATGATGTGAGTGTGTGGGAAGCAAGTGTGTATATGTATTTTGTGTGGGGATGCGATGTGGAAAAATTGTGAAATAAATCTGAAAAAATAAGAGTTCAGATTTTTTAAGCCTTATGTCTTATACTAAGGGATTTGTATTTTAACCTGTTGGCATTGGAGAAACATTGAGAGGAAAGTTACATGTGCAGATTTGTGTTTCAAAAGATCATCCTGAGAGCAGAACGGGGATGGGGCAGGTGACTGGAGGTGGATGGACCAGCAGCTTCAGTCTAGGTAAGAGGATACAAAGGCTTAACCGAGACAGTTAGAGATGAGCAGTGCCCAGACTTAGCTGATGCTCAGGAGCAGACTTGGCAGAGCTTGAGAGCATTTGGATATGGTGGTAGTGAGGGAGATGGAGGCACCAAAGTGGATTCTGAGGGTAGTGCCTTGGCATTCGGAATAGCAGTGGAATCATTCAGAGAGGCACAGGTGAGGGAAGAGGCCTGGTAAGAGAGAGCCAGTGCCTTCAGTTTGAGCATGTTGAGGTGGCATTTTCCTGGACCAGAAGCAGGAGCCTGGAGCACAGGACAAAGGTTAGGTATAGGTGTAGGAGCCATCTCCGCCTAGTGGTGGCTGCAGCCATTTGGGTACCCACAGATCCCTCTGGGGGACAGAAGGTTGAGGCAGAGTGTTCCAGGCAGCAGAGGGAGGGAAGACAAGCCTCACAGAAGCTGAGCGGGGAGACGGGCTAACAAAAGCAGTGCCAACTATGAAATTAGCTATTTAGAGAGTTGCTGGTGACCCTACAGAGAGCAGAGGCACCCCAGGGATGAAGAGGAGAAGCTAGAAGGATAAGTAAATGCAAGATGATTTGAGCCCAGTGATTCTGCTCTTCTAGATAGAGACGCAAAGGTCAGAGATGCTGGAGCGAATTAACACTGTGATCAGGACACTCCAAAGCTGGCAGTTTCCTTTAACTTGTTTTAGGTTGTGCTCTGGTATGAGAGGCTGACTTACATAAAACCAGTTTGTCCCTATTTGTTCCAAAGTCAAATGATCTTTGTTTTTGCCTTCCCATTGTTCTTCTTAGAAGATAATACTCTAAATCAGAAATAAGACAGTTCTTAATTTTGATGCGAAAATTCCCTGTCCTTAATATTAAAACTGTTGAATTTTTCATGAGACTGTGCATTAGGGAAAACCTATCCAATAGTACAATTCTTGAATGATAAACACAAAATATAGAGAATAAAATATAATTAAGGAGACAGTTTTTCCTCTCCTGTATGACAAATGAAATCCTTAGAACATGATATGATTTCATTAAAAGAAAAAAAAGTCTTCTAACTCTTTGGTTCATTGTGTCTCAGAGCAAGAGGGACTTGCACTCAATAAATATTTGTCAGTGAATTAAAGATACCACCCATTTAACTTAGTATGATCATGATATTAATCACATGTTGCTTTACATTTAAAATGAGTGTTTAAATCTCACTTCAAAGAAATATGGTTCTTAAATGACTGTTTAAAACTCCATCATCGGGGAGGGGAGGCAGAGGCTGGGGTGGGTAGGGAGACTGGAACCACTGTGATGTACATTTGATAGAAAAAAGAAAAGAAAAGAAACTCCATAATCAGATTTTTGGTATCCTTGAAGTCACGATCTATTAATTATATTTCTTTGTAGCCCAGATCTGGAATTTAGTAGGTTCAACAGTGCTTTTTGAATTGTAGTGCAAATCACTAGTCATGTAACATAGCACCTGTATGTGTATTTATAGCTAATACTAACTAAAAATGTCCTGCAGGATTTTTGTGGATCCCCTTTATCAGGAAAGGGATGCTCCCTTTGGGTCCTAGACTGCCAAAAAAGAAAAAATAGAATGCTGGATTTTATCAAATGATCTTTCTATAGATGATTATTTATTTTTCTCCTTTTATTTGTTTAATGTGCTTTTTAATTATTCATCTAAGTCTAAATGGATCTTTATTCACAGACATAAAACTAACTTTCTCATAAGAGTTGGGTTTTTTTTGATGAATATATTTTATTTTTTGCTGTGCTGGATTCAATTTACTAATATTCTTATGTTTTTAAACCAACTTTATTGAGGAATAATTTACACAAAATACACTCGTTTTTAGTATTTAATTTGAGGAGTTTTGACAAATATATACATTTGTGTAATCAACACCACAATCAAGTTGTAAAACATATTTATTAGACCCCTATAAGTTTCCTTTTTTCTTTCCAGTCAATGTCCTTCATCTCGGGGTCTGAGGATCCAGTGGTCTGTTTCCTGTCATTATAGATGAGATTTTCCTTTTCTTGATTTCATATAAATGGAATCATACTGAATATACTGTTTCACTTGATATAATGCTTTTGAGATGTATCCCCATGTTGTATGTATCAGGACTTTGTACCCTTTTTATTGATGAGTAGTATGCCATTGTAAAGATATACTACAATTTGTTTATCTATTGAAGGGGATCAGAATATGCCACTTTAGCATAAGGATTATTTTGATACAAGAAACAGCAATTGAGAAACAGCAGATACAGAAAGAGTTCCCTACCCTCCCTCTGTTGTCTAAAAATGGGGCATACATTTCCCATTGTAAAGGTATTCCTCCTGCCCTCTTCTGTATCAGGAAGGGAAAAACACCCCTTACCACTAGACAGGTTAGCACTGAGATGGATCTGCATAGCAAATATTACTAACGTAACCTTCATCTTCCATCTGTTCCCTCTATATGTTTACCTTCCCACAGTGTACTACCCCTAGAACACTAACCCCCTTTTCCTTTGTATTGCTACTTCTCCACAATTTATTACTTTCTGTTAACATGGCATATAAGCCCCAAATTCTAAGCACCCCTTTGATTTACTGCTGATTCTCCTGTGTGTATACACATTGCACACATAAACAGATTGTTCTTTTCCTCCTGTTAATCTGTATTTTGTCAATTTAATTTGCACGCCCCAGTCACTAAGTCTAAGAAGGTAGAGGAAAAGTGTGTTTCCTTCCGTACACCATTTACCCCCCTTTTTTTGGTATTGTTAATGTACAATCACCTGAACAACATTATGGTTACTAGACCCCCTATTATCAAGTCCCCCCCACATACCCCACTATAGTCATTGTCCATCAGCGTAGTAAGATGCTATAGAATCATTACTTTTCTTCTCTATAAATACTGTCTTTCCCATGTCCGCCACCACTGCATTACGTGTGCTAATCATAATGCCCCTTTTCCCCCCTTATCCCTCCCTACCCACCCACCCTCCTCAGCCCCTTTCCCTTTGGTAACTCTTAGTCCATTCTTGGGTTCTGTGAGTCTGCTGTTGTTTTGTTCCTTCAGTTTTTCCTTTGTTCTTATACTCCACAGATGAGTGAAATCATTTGATACTTGTCTTTCTCTGCCTGGCTTATGTCACTGAGCATAATACCCTCTAGCTCCATTCATGTTGTTGCAAATGGCAGGATTTGTTTTCTTCTTATGGCCGAATAATATTCCATTGTGTGGACTTCCGGGAAGATGGGGCGTGAGCAGGGCGGCGGAAATTTCCTCCCAAAACCAAATATATTTGTGAAAATACAGCAAATACAACTATTCCTAAAAGAGAGACCAGAAGATACAGATGACACCAGCATGCAGCTACGCCTGAGAGGACTCGGCACCCCGTGAGGCGGGTAAGATATGGAGCCGCGTCCTGGCGGGACCCAAGCACTCCCCCACCCCAGTGGGAGGAGAGGATTCGGAGCAGGGAGGGAGTGGAAGCACAGGCCCGCCGAATAACCAGCCCTGGTGATCTGCACCGGGAGCACTGACACACCTTGCGTGGTGTATTGGAGATTGGAGAGACAGTGGTGCAGATTCCAAGACGGCAGGTCCACCCAGCCAGTTCCCCAGGACAAAAGAAAAGCGTGTGCTTTTTTAGGGGTCTTAAAGAGACAGGGGCCCAATGGAGGAGCAGGATTGTCCCAGCGCACTCAGCCAAGCAGGCTGGGAGTCCTGGGGAATTTCAGTTCCCTTCGACTGTGGCTGGGAAAAGCAGTCGCACGGAGACTTCCCACAGAAATCATCAGCCTCCCATTCATTCCCTCCCCAGCCACAGTCACAAAGGGACCCGCGGAGTGGCGTGGCTGTGGAATAGTGGAGCAGCAGCGCCACCTACAGGATCATCACAGAAACTACACCCGGCAGGCTTTTTTCTTTCTTTCTTTCTCTTTTTTCCCTTTCTTCTTTTTTAATTTTTCTGACCACTTCTATCACCATGAAAAGACAGAGGAATATGGTAAAAGAAAGCTTACCATACAACCCCAGAGAGGGAGCCTGATGGGATGGACATGCACAATCTACCTGAAAAATAATTCAGAATAAAAGTCATAACCATAGTGATGGATCTACGGAGAAATATGCAAGAGATGAGGTAGGAAGTGAGGGAAGTGAGGAAAGACAATGAAGAGATGAAACAAGTGATCGACGGGCTTAGCAGCAGACTGGACGAGATGCAAGAGACTGTTAATGGAATAGAAATAAGAGAACAGGAATACAGAGAAGCTGAGGCAGAGAGAGATAAAAGGATCTCTAAGAATGAAAGAATTTGAAGAGAACTGTGTGACCAATCCAAACGGAACAATATTCGCATTATAGGAATACCAGAGGAAGAAGAGAGAGACAAAGGGATAGAAAGTGTCTTTGAAGAAATAATTGTTGAAAACTTCCCCAAGCTGGGGAAGGAAATAGTCTCTCAAACCATGGAAGCCTACAGATCTCCCAACACAAGGGACCCAAGGGAAGACAACACCAAGACACATAATAATTAAAATGGCAAAGATCAAAGATAAGAACAGAGTATTTAAGGCAGCTAGAGAGAGGAAAAAAGATCACCTACAAAGGAAAACCCACCAGACTATCATCAGACTTCTCAACAGAAACCTGACAGGCCAGAAGAGATTGGCATGATATATTTAACGTAATGAAACAGAAGGGCCTCGACCCAACAATATTGTATCCAGCACGATTATCATTTAAATTTGAAGAAGGGATTAAACAATTTCCAGACAAGCGAAAGCTGAGGGAATTTGCCTCCCATAAACCACCTCTTCAGGATATCTTAAAGGGACTGCTCTAGAGGGAAGCATTCCTAAGGCTAAAAAGAGGTCACCAGAGAAAATAAAATCATAGCAAAGAAAGCAGACCATCCAAATACTAACTAAAGTCAAAGAATAAAACACCTAGTATATAAAGAATGGAGGAGGAAGAGTAAGAAGGGAGAGAAATAAAGAATCATCAGACTGTGTTTACAATAACCTAACAAGAAAGTTAAGTTAGACTGTTACATAGTAGAGAAGCTATCCTTGAATGTTTGGTAACCACGAATCTAAAGCCAGCAATGGCAATAAGTACACATCTATCGATAATCATGCTAAATGTAAATGGACTGAATGCACCAACCAAAAGACAGAGTTACTGAGTGGATAAAAAGCAAGACCCATCTATATGCTGCTTACAGGAGACTCACCTCAAACCCAAAGATATACACAGACTAAAGGTGAAGGGATGGAAAAAGATTTTTCATGCAAACAAGGAGAAAAAAGCAGGTGTTGCAGTACTTGTATCAGACAAAATAGACTTGAAAATGAAGAAAGAAGCAAGACATAAAGAAGGAAATTACATAATGATAAAGGGGTCACGCCAACAAGAGGATATAACCATTATAAATATATATGCACCCAACACAGGAGGACCGGCATATGAGAAAAAAATACTAACAGAATTAAAGGAGGAAATAGAAAGCAATGCATTCATTTTAGGAGACTTCAACACACCACTCACTCCAAAGGACAGATCAACCAGACAGAAAATAAGTAAAGACACAGAGGCACTAAACAACACACTAGAACAGGTGGACCTAACAGACATCTACAGAACTCTGCACCCAAAAGCAACAGGATACACATTCTTCTCAAGTGCACATGGAACATTTTCCAGAATAGACCACATACTAGGCCACAAAAAGAACCTCAGTAAATTCAAAAACATTGAAATCCTACCAACTAACTTCTCAGATCACAAAGGTATAAAACTAGAAATAAATTTTAGAAAGAAATCAAAAGGCTCACAAATACATGGAGACTTAACAACATTCTCCTAATTAATCAATGGGTCAATGACCAAATCAAAACAGAAATCAAAGAGTATATGGAGACAAATGACAACAACAACACAAAGCCACAGCTTCTATGGGTCGCAGCAAAGGAAGTTTTAAGAGGAAAGCATATTGCAATCCAGGCCTATCTAAAGAAGGAAGAACATTCCCAAAAGAATAGTCTAAAGACCTAATTACTGAAATTGGAAAAAGAAGAACAAATGAGACCCAAAGTCACCAGAAGGAGGGACATAATAAAGATCAGAGAAGAAATAAATAAAATTGAGAAGAACAAAACAATAGAAAAAAAATCAATGAAACCAAGAGCTGGTTCTTTGAAAAAATAAACAAAATAGATAAACCCCTAGCCAGACTCATTAAGAGAAAAAGAGAATCTACACACATAAACAGAATCAGAAACGAGAAAGGAAAAAACACGATGGATCCAACAGAAATACAAAGAATTATAAGAGAATATTATGAGAATCTATATGCTAACAAGCTGGAAAACCTAGAAGAAATGGACAACTTCTTAGAAAAATACAACCTTCCAAGACTGACCAAGCAAGAAACAGAAAAACGAAGCAGACCAATCACCAGCAACGAAATTGAAGCAGTATTCAAAAACCTACCCAAGAACAAAACCTCCGGACCTGAAGCATTCACCTCTGAATTCTACCAGACATATAGAGAAGAAATAACACCAATTCTCCTTAAAGTTTTCCAAAAAATAGAAGAGGAGGGAATACTTCCAAACTCATTCTATGAAGCCAGCATCACTCTAATACCAAAACCGGGCAAAGATCTCACCAAAAAAGAAAATTACAGACCAATATCCCTGATGAACGTAGATGCAAAAATACTCAACAAAATATTAGCAAACCAACTTCAAAAATACATCAAGGGGATCATACACCATGATCAAGTGGGATTCATCCCAGGGATGCAAGGATGGTACAACATTCGAAAATCCATCAACATCATCCACCACATCAACAAAAAGAAAAACAAAAATCACATGATCATCTCCATAGATGCTGAAAAAGCATTTGACAAAATTCAGCATCCATTCATGATTAAAACTCTCAACAAAATGGCTATAGACGGCAAGTATCTCCACATCATAAAGGCCATATATGACAAACCCACAGCTAACATCATACTTAACAGCGAGAAGCTGAAAGCTTTTCATCTAAGATCGGGAACAAGGCAGGGTGCCCACTCTCTCCACTGTTGTTCACCATAGTACTGGAGATCCTAGCCACGGCAATCAGACAAAACAAAGACATACAAGGCATCCAGATAGGTAAAGAAGAAATCAAATTGTCACTATTTGCAGATGACATGATAGTGTACATAAAAAACCCTAAAGACTCCACTCCAAAACTACTAGAACTAATATCTGAATTCAGCAAAGTTGCAGGATACAAAATTAACACACAGAAATCTGTTGCTTTCCTATACACTAACGATGAACTAACAGAAAGAGAAATCAGAAAAACAATTCCATTCACAATTGCATCAAAAAGAATAAAATACCTAGGAATAAGCCTAACGAAGGAAGTGAAAGACCTATACTCTGAAAACTACAAGACACTCCTAAGAGAAATTAAAGAGGACACTAACAAATGGAAATGCATCCCATGCTCTTGGCTAGGAAGAATAAACATTGTCAAAATGGCTATACTACCTAAAGCAATCTACAGATTCAACGCAATCCCTATCAAACTACCAACAGCTTTCTTCAATGAACTGGAACAAATAATTCTAAAATTCATATGGAACCACAAAAGACCCCAAATATCCAAAGCAATCCTGAAAAGGAGGAATAAAACGGGGAATTTGTTCCCTGACTTCAAGCTCTACTACAAAGCCACAGTAATCAAGACAATTTGGTGTTGGCACAAAAACAGACACACAGACCAGTGGAACAGAATAGAAAATCCAAACATTAACCCAAACATATACAGTCAATTAATATTTGATAAAGGAGCCTTGGATATACAATGGGGAGATGACAGCTTCTTCAGCAGCTGGTGTTGGCAAAACTGGACAGCTACATGTAAGAGAATGAAACTGGACTACTGTCTAACCCCATACACGAAAATAAACTCAAAATGGATCAAAGACCTGAATGGAAGTCATGAAACCATAAAACTCTTAGAAAAACCATAGGCAAAAATCTCTTGGACATAAACATGAGCGACTTCTTCATGAATATATCTCCCCGAGCAAGGGAAACAAAATTAAAAATGAACAATTGGGATTATATCAAGCTGAAAACTTCTGTACAGGAAAGGACACCATAAGTACAACAAAAAGACGTCCTACAGTATGGGTGAGTATATTCATATGTGATGTATCCAATAAGGGGTTGACATCCAAAATATATAAAGAACTGACTCACCTCAACAAACAAAAAGCAAATGATCCAATTATGAAATGGGCAGAGGACACGAATAGACACTTCTCCAAAGAAGAAATTCAGATGGCCAGCAGGCACATGAAAAGATGCTCCACATCGCTAATCATCAGAGAAATGCAGATTAAAACCACAATGAGATATCACCTCACACCAGTGAGGATGGCCAACATCCAAAACACAAACAACAACAAATATTGGCGAGGATGTGGAGAAACGGGAACCCTCCCACACTGCTGTTGGGAATGCAAATTAGTTCAACCATTGTGGAAATTAGTATGGAGGTTCCTCAAAAAACTCAAAATAGAAATACCATTTGACCCAGGAATTCCACTTCTAGGAATTTACCCTAAGAATGCAGCAGCCCCATTTGAAAAAGACAGATACACCCCTATGTTTATCGCAGCACTATTATAATAGCCAAGAAATGGAAGCAACCTAAGTGTCCATCAGTAGATGAATGTATAAAGAAGAAGTGGTACATATACACAATGGAATATTATTCAGCCATAAGAATAAAACAAATCCTACCATTTGCAACAACATCGTTGGAGCTAGAGGGTATTATGGTCAGTGAAATATGCCAAGCAGAAAAGGACAAATATCAAATTATCTCACTCATATGTGGAGCATAAGAACAAAGAAAAAAACTGAAGGAACGAAACAGCAGCAAACTTAGTGAATCCAAGAACGGACTAATAGTTACCAAAGGGAAAGGAACTGAGGAGGATGGGTGGGAAGGGAGGGATAAGGGGGAAAAAGGGGCAGTACGGTTAGCAGACGTAATTTTGGGGGAGCATGGGGAGGGCTGTACAACTCAGAGAATACAAGTAGTGATTCTATAGCATCTCACTGTGCTGATGGACATTGACTGTAATGGGGCTGGTGGGGGGGACCTGATGACGGGAGTAGTTTTGTAATCATCATATTGCACATGTAATTGTGGATTAATGATACCAAAATAAATTATTAAAAAAACAAACAAAAAACCAAATATACTTTCTTTATAAGCATTAAGGAATGATATTATCACAAGCAAATTAATAGTATCTAGAAATTTCTAGAATCTATTCTGAAGTGGATACATTTCTAGAACGTATCCTTAAATGGAACCGAAAAAGTATGCATAAATGTTAATTATTACACATTTCAACTGACGTAATAAAAATCTCCAGTAAAGTTCAAGGGAAAAAAAATCCCACATCTTCTGTATCCATTCATCTACTGATGGACACTTAGGTTGCTTCCATTTCTTGGCTATTGTAAATAGTGCTGTGATAAACATAGGGGTGCATCTGTCTTTTTCAAACTGGGCTGCTGCATTCTTAGGGTAAATTCCTAGGAGTGGAATTCCTGGGTCAAATGTATTTCTATTTTGAGTTTTTTGAGGAACCTCCATACTGCTTTCCACAATGGTTGAACTAATTTGCATTCCCACCAGCAGTGTAGGAGCGTTCCCTTTTCTGCACATCCTCACCAACATTTGTTGTTGTTTGTCTTTTGGATCTTGGCCTTCCTAACTGGTGTGAGGTGATATCTCATTGTGGTTTTAATTTGCATTTCTCTGATGATTAGCGATGTGGATCATTTTTTCATGTGCATGTTGGCCACCTGAATTTCCTCTTTGGAGAAGTGTCTGTTCAGCTTCTCTGCCCATTTTTTAATTGGCTTATTTGCTTTTTGTTTGTTGAGTTGTGTGAACTCTTTATACACTTTGGATGTCAGCCCTTTATCAGATATGTCATTTATGAATATATTCTCCCATACCGTAGGATTTGTTTTTGTTCTTCTGATGGTGTCCTTTGCTGTACAGAAGATTTTTAGTTTGATGTAGTCCCACTTGCTCATTTTTGCTTTTGTTTCCCTTGCCTGGGGAGATATGTTCAGGAAGAAGTTGCTCAGGTTTTTGTCCAAGAGATTTTTGTGTATATTTTTTTCTAAGAGTTTTATGGTTTCATGACTTCCATTCAGGTCTTTGATCCATTTTGAGTTTCCTTTTGTGTATGGGCTAACACAGTAATCCAGTTTCATTCTCTTACATGTAGCTGTCCAGTTTTGCCAACAGCAGCTGTTGAAGAGGCTTTCATTTCCCCATTGTATATCCATGGCTCCTGATCATATATTAATTGACCATATAGCCTTGGGTTCATATCTGGGCTCTCTATTCTGTTCCACTGGTCTATGGGTCTGTTCTTGTGCCTGTACCAAATTTTCTTGATTACTGTGGCTTTGTAGTAGAGCTTGAAATCAGGGAGCGTAATTCCCCCTGCTTTCTTCTTCCTTTTCAGGATAGCTTTGGCTATTCGGGGTCTTTTGTGATTCCATATGAATTTTTCAACTGTTTGCTCTAGTTCATTGAAGAATGCTGTTTGTATTTTGATAGGGCTTCCATTGAATCTGTAAATTGCTTTAGGTAGGATGGCCATTTTGACAATATTAATTCTTCCTAGCCAAGAGCATTGGATGAATTTCCATTTATTAGTGTCCTCTTTAATTTCTCTTAAGAGTGTCTTGTAGTTTTCAGGGTATAGGTCTTTCCATTCCGTGGTTAGGTTTATTCCTAGGTATTTTACTCTTTTTGAAGTGAGTGTGAATGGAATTGTTTTCGTGATTTCTCTTGCTGCTAGCTCACCATTAGTGTATTGGAATCCACTAGATTTCTGTGTATTAATTTTGTATCCCGCAACTTTGCTGAATTCAGAAAGTAGATCTAGTAGTTTTGGAATGGATTCTTTAGGCCTACACCATTTACATTTTGATAGACACTTAGGTTTTAGCTTTTAGCTAATAACAATAAAGCCAGTATGAATATGTTTATGTGAATAAGTCATTATCTTGAGTAAATATCTAGGAATATAATTACTGGGCTATATAGTGAGTGTATGTTTAACTTTTCAAAAACTGCCAAAATGTTTTCCAAATTAGTTGTGACTTACATTCTCACTGGTCGTGTATGAGAGATCTAGTCACTCCACATGCTATCATTTAACATTGCCAATCTTCAGTTTTAGCCATTACTAGGATGTTTCGTAGCTCTTTTAAACTTACTAAGAATGTTTCATAGCTCCTTTAAATGGCGACAAATGAGTTCTCCCTCCCGTCTAGCTTTATCTTTTTTCAATATAATAGAATATTAGGAATTTTTATAAATTCAATGTATATCATTCATCTATAATTATTATTCTTTTTGATGCTTATATTGTCACTCTTAGGCCATTAAGATCCCCTTCAATGGACTCCTGTGTCCTTCTGTTATGACTCCATTCATCTTTGAAAGTTTCCTTGTTTTGAGCAGTACCAAAATGTCCTACACTCACCTTGTGTGTGTCCCTTTTCTACCTATGGAATCTTCTCTTTCTCCAAGGAGCCTGGTTTCTTTTTGTGGAAAATGGTACTAGAGACCAAAGCCAGGATACAAATCGTTCTTGTTTTCTTTCCTGTTTATACATGTATTTAAAATTTAAGAAAATTTATATGGCATGTTTTCAGGTTTGTTTCTAGCAGGAATTTTGTTCTGAGTACCTAGTGTACCATATTGCCAGAAGTGAAAATTTCATTACTGAATTCAGCATCAAGCATTTTACTACATCATTTAATTCTTACATCAGTGAAGTGTAGTAGGGCGGTTATTAACAGTCCCAGTTTAAAAATGATGAAAGTGAGATCAAGAGACTAAGTAACTTACCTTAGGTCACAAAGCTAGCAATTGCAAGGGAAAGCTTTGGAGTCAAGTAGTTGGTCTCTGGAATATGGGCTTCTTACTGCTATACTCTGATGCTATTCAGCTGCTCAGAAGCATTACTCAGAGACTTGGCAGGAAGTAACTTACATGGCATCAAGTGTCTTGCAAGTTTTCTTTTTTTGAGAAGCAAAGCTTATAAAATATGCAGAAACACAGTTGGAAGAAATAGAAAGATGTTTTTGTAGAGTCACAAAACAGTCCTTCTTTCAATATTTTATATCACCAACAGAGTTAACCCTTTAGCGTGGAACACTCCAACCAAATCTCCCCTGGGATCCTTCAAAGCCGAAGCTACCTGACTCCAGAATGTCTTTTGTAATAAAAATATATATATATACAAAAGATTACAGGTAACATCAATATTAGTTATCAAGCATAATAATATAATGAATACCGTGTATCTTTACCACCCCATCCAAGAACTAGAATATTACCAAAAATTTGTATCTATCTTTCCGTATTGTGATCTCCTACCTCTTACCCCCAGGGCACCTAAGTGAAAACATGGTTTTAGCTCTAATGTATGTATGTCTGTTAAGAATTATATTGTTCATGTTGGCTTGTTTTGTGCCCTATATAAATGATATGCAGTGTTCTGTCACTTGTCTTTCCCTTCTCAAAATTACGTTTCTAGTATTTATCCATATAATATGTAGCAGTAGTTAATTTGCTGTGCAATGTCATGTTGCCTTGTGTGGCTATATCATAATTTATTTATCTATTTACCTGTGGTATCCACCTGGGTTTTCAGTTTTTGCTATTGTAGACACTGCTAATGGTCTCATACATGTCTTCTGTACCCTGATGCCAACTGCCGACATTTCTTTGGGATATACATCCGGAAATGGAATTACTGGTTGGAGGGTATGTGAATATTCAGCTTTGCCAGATAATGCCAAATAATTTTCCAAAGTCATACAAGTTTATACTCTACCAGCCATTGATCTATATTACAGCTGATAGGTGATCTTGCCAAACTTCTAAATTTTACCAAACTAATGGGCATAAAATTGTATCTTGTAATCCTGGTTTGCATTTCTGTAAATCCTAATGAAGTTAGCATTTTCATATTTTTATTGGTCATATATGTTTCCTCTTCTGTGAAAAGCGTGCTCCTTGTAACTTGTTTCTTTGTGTGTGTGTGTGTGTGTGTGTGTGTGTGTGCTTATTTATTTATTTAATTAAAGTATCATTGATATACAATCTTATGAAGGTTTCACATGAACAATATTGTGGTTTCAACATTCACCCGTATTATCAAGTCCTCACCCCCTCCATTGCAGTCACTGTCAATCAGCATAATAAGATGCTATAGAGTCATTACTTGTCTTCTCCATGCTCTATTGCCTTCCCTGTGACCACCCCCTACATTATGTGTGTTAATCAAAATGCCCCTTAATCCCCTTCTCCCTCCCTCCCAAACCACTCTCCTCACCCCCTTCCCTTTGGTAACTGCTAGTTCCTTCTTGGAGTCTGTGAGTCTGCTGTTGTTTTTTTCCTTTAGTTTTGCTTTGCTGTAACACTCCACAAATGAGTGGAATCATTTGATATTTGTCTTTCTCCACCTGGCTCACTTCACTAAGCATAATGCCCTCTAGCTGCATCCATGTTGTTGCAAATGGTAGGATTTGTTTTTTTCTTATGGCTGAATAATATTCCATTGTGTATATGTACCACATCTTCTTTATCGATCATCTATTGATGGACGCTTAGATTCCTTCCATTATCTTGGCTTTTGTAAATAGTACTGCAGTAAATATAGTGTGCATATCTCTTTTTGAATCTGGGATCTTGTTTTCTTCAGGTAAATTCCTAGGAGTGGAATTCCTGGGTCAAATTTCTATTTCTATTGTTAGTTTTTTGAGGAACCTCCATATTGCTTTCCACATGGTTGAATTTACATTCCTACCAACAGTGTAGAAGGGTGCCTCTTTGTCCACATCCTCACTAGCATTTGTTGTTTCTGGTCATTTGTATGTTGACCATCCTAACTGGTGTGAGGTGATATCTTATTGTGGTTTTAATTTGCATTTCCCTGATAATTAGTGATGTGGAGCATCTTTTCATGTGCCTGTTGGCCATCTGAATTTCTTCTTTGGAGAAGTGTCTGTTCAGATCCTCTGCCCATTTTTAAATCAGGTTATTTGTTTTTTGGATGTTTTAGATGTTAATCCCTTATCAGATAAGTCATTTATGAATATATTCTCCCATATTGTAGGATGCCTTTTTGATCTTTTGATGTTGTCATTTCCTGTGCAGAAGCTTTTTAGTTTGATGTAGTCTGTTGGGAAGTTGGGGTTCCTATAGCTAGGATCCTTACTGAACTTAAACTACCTGATGATGTAACTGGCCTGTTGCCAGGCTACCACTTCCACACCTTTAGGCAATAAGCTATTATTGTGCTATATAGAGAGCTCGGCCCGTGCTCTGGGCGGAGGCAGAGATGTTAGTGCTCAACCTACCGTTGGGAGAACACGCTGGGTAATAAACCCTTTCACCCAAAAGAACATTTTGTTGATTTTGTTGTCATTTTCTTTGGTCACATTGAATCCATAGTGAACTTGCCCAGGGCTGAAACCCATCGGCAAGACAAGTCCCATTTGTTCATTTTTGCTTTTGTTTCCTTTGCCTAAGGAGATTTATTCAGGAAAAAGTTGCTCTGGTTTATAGTCAAGAGATTTTTGCCTATGATTTCTTCTATGAGTTTTATGGTTTCATGACTTACATTCAGGTCTTTGATCCATTTTGAGTTTACTTTTATGTATGGAGTCAGACAATAATCCATTCTCTTACATGTAGCTGTCCAGTTTTGCCAACACAATTTGCAACTTCTTTACTACTTCTAATGGATGCATAATAATCCACCATACAGTTACAATATAACTTAATTGTTCTTCTGATTAATATCTTTCCAATACTTTGACATTGTAAATTAAACTGACATGATAATCATTTATGTATATCTATGGCTGAGGTGGCAGATTATACTAATCTTGGAAACAGCTTTTGTACACAGTGATAAATTACCTCCTGAAATGATGCCGATTTACATGGAGGGGTTTTTCTTTTAAATCTGTGAAAAATATAAGCAGCTTTATGGTCTCTGACAAAGTTGTTGTAAAAGAGGAAAAGCTTGAAGATACAGGGAGGTCATGGGAGAAGCTGGAAGGAGATGAGGCCATGCTCTGGCAGCTCTTCTGAAGAAGGCGGGGACCATGCATGAGTTTTGAGATGAGTGTGTGGGTGTATCAGTCAGGGTTCAGCCAGAAGAGCAGAACCACTAGCAGGTGTTTACAAAAGGATGCGGCTTTGTGCAATCATGGGAGCTAGTTAAGAGGTCTTTGAATCTTATCTTGGCATACATCTGATGCTGGAGCCTGAGGTCCATGGGACAGGAGGTTAGGAATGGAAGAGAAATGGAAAGCTGGGGAGAGGAAGGGGAGGCTGGACCCCACAGCATGAGTGGTAGCTCACATGACAGACTGAAACCTGTGCTGGTTCTTGTTGCCTCTGACCTCCATAGTGTGGGCAAACTATGGGAGACTGGAGCCTTTGTCAAGGACCTAAACTCACACACCTGGCTCAGGGGCCAGATATGCGAAGGAGGGAAGGAGAAGGTGTAGTAGTGGCAGGTCCAGCTGCTGCTTCCTACCAACAAGATGAATTAGCAGATTGGCAACCACGTGTGTGAGAGAGCAGGCAATGATTCCAGCTGTGGACATGTAACAGTGACAAAGGTACTCTGACATATTATCTCATTTAGCTAGCTCTACAACAGCCCTGTGAAGTTGGAAGCATAATCATTTCTAATTTACGGGTGAGTAAAATGAGATTTCAAAGGGAAAGTGGCTTGTTCAAGTCATTTATCTGGAGAGATGGGGTCATTTATCTGGAGAGATTGCTTTGGGTCAGCTAATTTTTCATTGATATTAATTGATAAGTACATTAGGACAGGGTTTGAGTTCTAATTCATAGTTTCCCTATAACCGGTATTTGCTCAAGTTGGCCTTGCTGTATTAGGTGTAAAAAAAAAAAAGAGACCAATGAACTTATTAGAATTTACATATGACAATAGCCTTTAACAGGAATCTAGACTTTCTTGTGTCTTTTGGTGATGTCAGCAATTTATTGGAAATGTATGTGAAATAGTTTAACTTTTTTAGAAAGTAAAGTGGGAATGTTAAGGTACATCGTATTTACCTTTGATTTCTTTTGAGTTTAGTTATCAGAAATCCCTTTCAGCAAATATGAGAATATATGTGTGGATAAAATGAAAGTTCCTGTGGCCAGGATTCTCACCTGGCCCTGGTTGGCTGGCTCACTACACACGTGTGGGCAATGCGTTGTTATTGACTCTATATAAAAAGTTCTCTCCAGTGGTCTGGGTGACATGGTAGCATGGCTGTAAGGTTGCAGGAGAGCAGAGGCTGGAGTGGTGGCAGCGCCGAGGACAGAGGCCCAGAGGACGGCTGTGTGGGATGACTGTGCAGAGAAGCCCAGAGGACGGCTGTGAGGACAGAGAGGCCCAGAGGACGGCTGTGTGGGATGACTGTGCAGAGAGGCCCAGAGGACGGCTGTGTGGGATGACTGTGCAGGCAGAGAGGCCCAGAGGACGGCTGTGAGGACAGAGGGACCCAGAGGACGGCTGTGTGGACAGAGGTGCCCAGAGGCAGAGACCCGCTTGCTGCATGCAGACTCGCTCTGAGTGGACGGGATTCTAGTGACTGACCTGCCACCATGGGAATAAAGTTGGGTATAACCCTTTCACCCCAAGAACATTTTACTGTCATTTCTTTGGTCACATTGAATCCATAGTGAACATGCTCGGGGCTGAAACCCTTTGGCAAGACAACATGGCTTATAATTTCTGCTCTTGACGAATATGGGGATGTTGAAAAGAATATTTTAAAATATAAGGTCAGTCCAATTTCTTTAACTAGTAAATGGAAGGGAACTGTTGCAAATTACACTCTCTGGAAGCGGACACTGAGACACAGTTTGGTACAAGGTGATCAATCAGGACCAACACCTGTGAAGGGAAGGTGCCAGGAAGCAAGGGAAAAGACCCACTGTGTCAAAGGCCTGCCACAGCCTTGGCCAACTTGGCGGGGCTCACAGGAGCCAGTATTGTCCATCAGAGTTGTGTGTCCTGTGTCATGCCAAGCTGGGTCTTTGCACCCCTGCCTTGCTCGGTGTCTGAAGGAAGTGTGTGGCCTTCGGTGAAGCGCTCTCTGCAGCTGACGCCTGTCTCGAAGGAGCTGAGAGCTGGAGGCTCTCTGCTGACCTCACACCCTGCAGCTGGGCTACATGCACTCTCAAGGGGGGGTCAGGAAGATGCTCCCCCAAGGCTGCCACAGAGTTGTTTAGACTGGGAAAGACTTGAGGAACGTCAACCAAATGTAGAGGATTCCTGACTCTAACAAGCAATTGTAACAAGACACTTCTGAGATAGTTAGGGGGGCTGGTATTGTGGTTATGTTAGAAAAGGTCCTTATCTGTTAGTGATATCCTTAAGTATTGATGGTGGCATTATAAGATGTCTAGCAAAACAATAACAGCAACAAAAGAGGAAGGGTGATAAATGAAACAAGAATGCTCAATTGTTGATAACTATTAAAGCCAGAGATGGGCTTACATAGGTTCTTTATAGCATTCTATTTATGTATGTGTTTGAAATTTTAAATGTAATAGAAAGTAAAAAAAGAAAACACTGGAGATCATTTTAAGAATAAGTACTTTTCTCTTAGTAAAGGAATTATCAGAATAAATAGAATGGGCATGCATTATTGGGTGTCTCTCATATTCTAAAGCTTGACAAATGAATCCAGAAAAACCTCAGATTTGAGGATGCTGATGCTGTTCCCTGCTCAGGAATAAAGCATCCTGCAATGTCGGCCGAGAGCTTTTGGCAGAGTTTGAGAATTTTCCAGTTGAGTGAGGCCAAGGAAGTAACTGGAAAGGAGGGGCTGAACAAAGAGCAGGGAAGAAAGAAAACAACCCAATTTTGAGAGTAGCTGGCCACAGTATGAGGTGCTTGCCATCATCTTATTTAATTCTCATAATAATCATCCATGCTATTCTAGATTTTTGAGGATATGATTCCCATTTTACCAGTTAGGATATTTAAACTCAGAAGTGTGGGAGTTGATCCAAGTGTTGGGGTTAGGATCAAGTCAGGTGGTGTCTGGTTCTGAGATCCTTGCACTGGCCACCAGCGTGCAGAGCTGGTCAGTTCTCAGGCTCCTAGGGCACCCAGCAGGTGCCATGCCTTGACCTTCCAAGACCTAGCATTGCCCTCTCTGCTCATGACACCCCTGCCTTATTTCCTGACACTAGGAAAATTAGAAGAGAAGACAGAGAAAGATACTGTGGATAAAGTGAAGGTTCCTATGGCCAGGATTCTCACCTGGCCCTGGTCGGTTAGCTTACTACACACATGTGGGCAATATGTTGCTACTGACTCTATATAAAGAGCTCCACCAGTGGTCTGGGCTGCTGCACAGCTGCAGGAGTGTAGAGGCTGGAGTGGTGGCAGTGCAGAGGACAGAGACTGAGATGGCTGTGGGTCAGAGAGGCCCAGAGGCAGAGAACAGCTTGCTGCATGCAGACTTGCTCTTAGTGGATGGGATTCTAGTGACGGACCGGCCACTGTGGGAATAAAGTTGGGTATAAATACTTTCACCCCAAGAATGTACCAGTGTCAATTTTCGGTCTCATTGAATCCATAGTGAACTTGCCCGGGGCCAAAACCCATTGGCAAGACACCTGGATTTTGCCTATTGCTTCCTCTGCTATGTTTAGTATGTTCATCTGTTCTCTGAATTTTCATAAAATTATTAGATCTATAGATTTAGCCTTGAGTTTAGGGCAGAAATGTCTGATAGGTAGTAGTGTATATACTTCTGTCAGGAGACACAAAATACTCCGTTCTGTCTTTTTGTGATGTGAGCAACCCTTCATGATCATTCCCTTAGCTTGTTAGACGTTGCTAAATAGTAACATTTTAATTCTATCATTTATTTCTATGGCTTAGCTAGAATATTTTTTATAAAAAGCAACTTCTTTCAACAGTTGGTTACCCTGCAATAATGCAGTTTGTACAGACAGGCAGAAAAAAGGCTTGATTTTTCCCGGTATTTATAGCTTTTAAAAAATTTAAACCCTGTGAGGATTTTAGAGGCTATTGTCTTCCCCTAATTTCTTCTCTTTCCTTTAGTTCCTCTGAAATCTAGAATTTCTCTCAGTCTGTTTCTCTCTCTCTCAAATCCAACTTTGGGATTTTAGAGAAAGAATTGCTCATTAATATTGAAGTACAAATGGCTAATAATTTACAGTGTGACTACTCCAGAGAGATTTTCTGATTAACTTGTATCAACATCATAGAGAATGAAGCTTCTTGGATAAGAACAGCATTTACATGCACTTACTATCATGTGCCAGCTGTTGTAGTAAATGAGTTACATATTGTCTTGTGCCAGAGTCCAGCTCCAGTGAGTCCAGGAGTCCCTGAAGGATGGACAGTGTCGGCGACTGACGGAATGAATGAGGACACAGACACTAGCAAAAGCTGAGCCTGGCCTGTTTTATTGAAGTTTAGCAAGGTTATATATGTTTTGAGTATGCAGTTTCACAAAGATTAGATCATTTGATTTTTTCAGAAATAATGATTACATAAAGGTCAGTTTTTAGAGATTAGATTATTGGCGCCTTAGCAATCACTAATTTTTTGCACTTAATCTTGCTTGGCTTCCCTGGCGGTTTCGGAACAAACATGACTTAATTCTCAAAATGTTCCCTCATGCCTGGTTGGCCTGAGCGCTACTTGCAGTTTCCTTATTATTGATTCTAAAATAGCCATGGTTA